>OU611800.1:0-15000 GCA_914767645.1 Hydraecia micacea
TAACCTAACCTAACCTAACCTAACCTAACCTAACCTAACCTAACCTAACCTAACCTAACCTAACCTAACCTAACCTAACCTAACCTAACCTAACCTAACCTAACCTAACCTAACCTAACCTAACCTAACCTAACCTAACCTAACCTAACCTAACCTAACCTAACCTAACCTAACCTAACCTAACCTAACCTAACCTAACCTAACCTAACCTAACCTAACCTAACCTAACCTAACCTAACCTAACCTAACCTAACCTAACCTAACCTAACCTAACCTAACCTAACCTAACCTAACCTAACCTAACCTAACCTAACCTAACCTAACCTAACCTAACCTAACCTAACCTAACCTAACCTAACCTAACCTAACCTAACCTAACCTAACCTAACCTAACCTAACCTAACCTAACCTAACCTAACCTAACCTAACCTAACCTAACCTAACCTAACCTAACCTAACCTAACCTAACCTAACCTAACCTAACCTAACCTAACCTAACCTAACCTAACCTAACCTAACCTAACCTAACCTAACCTAACCTAACCTAACCTAACCTAACCTAACCTAACCTAACCTAACCTAACCTAACCTAACCTAACCTAACCTAACCTAACCTAACCTAACCTAACCTAACCTAACCTAACCTAACCTAACCTAACCTAACCTAACCTAACCTAACCTAACCTAACCTAACCTAACCTAACCTAACCTAACCTAACCTAACCTAACCTAACCTAACCTAACCTAACCTAACCTAACCTAACCTAACCTAACCTAACCTAACCTAACCTAACCTAACCTAACCTAACCTAACCTAACCTAACCTAACCTAACCTAACCTAACCTAACCTAACCTAACCTAACCTAACCTAACCTAACCTAACCTAACCTAACCTAACCTAACCTAACCTAACCTAACCTAACCTAACCTAACCTAACCTAACCTAACCTAACCTAACCTAACCTAACCTAACCTAACCTAACCTAACCTAACCTAACCTAACCTAACCTAACCTAACCTAACCTAACCTAACCTAACCTAACCTAACCTAACCTAACCTAACCTAACCTAACCTAACCTAACCTAACCTAACCTAACCTAACCTAACCTAACCTAACCTAACCTAACCTAACCTAACCTAACCTAACCTAACCTAACCTAACCTAACCTAACCTAACCTAACCTAACCTAACCTAACCTAACCTAACCTAACCTAACCTAACCTAACCTAACCTAACCTAACCTAACCTAACCTAACCTAACCTAACCTAACCTAACCTAACCTAACCTAACCTAACCTAACCTAACCTAACCTAACCTAACCTAACCTAACCTAACCTAACCTAACCTAACCTAACCTAACCTAACCTAACCTAACCTAACCTAACCTAACCTAACCTAACCTAACCTAACCTAACCTAACCTAACCTAACCTAACCTAACCTAACCTAACCTAACCTAACCTAACCTAACCTAACCTAACCTAACCTAACCTAACCTAACCTAACCTAACCTAACCTAACCTAACCTAACCTAACCTAACCTAACCTAACCTAACCTAACCTAACCTAACCTAACCTAACCTAACCTAACCTAACCTAACCTAACCTAACCTAACCTAACCTAACCTAACCTAACCTAACCTAACCTAACCTAACCTAACCTAACCTAACCTAACCTAACCTAACCTAACCTAACCTAACCTAACCTAACCTAACCTAACCTAACCTAACCTAACCTAACCTAACCTAACCTAACCTAACCTAACCTAACCTAACCTAACCTAACCTAACCTAACCTAACCTAACCTAACCTAACCTAACCTAACCTAACCTAACCTAACCTAACCTAACCTAACCTAACCTAACCTAACCTAACCTAACCTAACCTAACCTAACCTAACCTAACCTAACCTAACCTAACCTAACCTAACCTAACCTAACCTAACCTAACCTAACCTAACCTAACCTAACCTAACCTAACCTAACCTAACCTAACCTAACCTAACCTAACCTAACCTAACCTAACCTAACCTAACCTAACCTAACCTAACCTAACCTAACCTAACCTAACCTAACCTAACCTAACCTAACCTAACCTAACCTAACCTAACCTAACCTAACCTAACCTAACCTAACCTAACCTAACCTAACCTAACCTAACCTAACCTAACCTAACCTAACCTAACCTAACCTAACCTAACCTAACCTAACCTAACCTAACCTAACCTAACCTAACCTAACCTAACCTAACCTAACCTAACCTAACCTAACCTAACCTAACCTAACCTAACCTAACCTAACCTAACCTAACCTAACCTAACCTAACCTAACCTAACCTAACCTAACCTAACCTAACCTAACCTAACCTAACCTAACCTAACCTAACCTAACCTAACCTAACCTAACCTAACCTAACCTAACCTAACCTAACCTAACCTAACCTAACCTAACCTAACCTAACCTAACCTAACCTAACCTAACCTAACCTAACCTAACCTAACCTAACCTAACCTAACCTAACCTAACCTAACCTAACCTAACCTAACCTAACCTAACCTAACCTAACCTAACCTAACCTAACCTAACCTAACCTAACCTAACCTAACCTAACCTAACCTAACCTAACCTAACCTAACCTAACCTAACCTAACCTAACCTAACCTAACCTAACCTAACCTAACCTAACCTAACCTAACCTAACCTAACCTAACCTAACCTAACCTAACCTAACCTAACCTAACCTAACCTAACCTAACCTAACCTAACCTAACCTAACCTAACCTAACCTAACCTAACCTAACCTAACCTAACCTAACCTAACCTAACCTAACCTAACCTAACCTAACCTAACCTAACCTAACCTAACCTAACCTAACCTAACCTAACCTAACCTAACCTAACCTAACCTAACCTAACCTAACCTAACCTAACCTAACCTAACCTAACCTAACCTAACCTAACCTAACCTAACCTAACCTAACCTAACCTAACCTAACCTAACCTAACCTAACCTAACCTAACCTAACCTAACCTAACCTAACCTAACCTAACCTAACCTAACCTAACCTAACCTAACCTAACCTAACCTAACCTAACCTAACCTAACCTAACCTAACCTAACCTAACCTAACCTAACCTAACCTAACCTAACCTAACCTAACCTAACCTAACCTAACCTAACCTAACCTAACCTAACCTAACCTAACCTAACCTAACCTAACCTAACCTAACCTAACCTAACCTAACCTAACCTAACCTAACCTAACCTAACCTAACCTAACCTAACCTAACCTAACCTAACCTAACCTAACCTAACCAAACAAATAAAGCGAATCAAATAAAATGGAAAAAAAAAAAAAAAAACCTAACCTAACCTAACCTAACCTAACGCTATATCTTCGCATCCCAGTGACGCAATTTCAAGCTTTTTTCAGCGCGATAAATCTTTTTCAGGGTCCGTCTAACTATCCCACTAGTGGGAGTGGACGAAACCACGAAAAATTTTTTTTCGTTATTCACTTTGCCATTTTTTCGTAATTATTTTCTTTAAAAAAATTTTTTTCACATAATGTTCTACTAAATCTACGTTGCTTATAGTTTTAATCGTTACTCACCTGCCTTACCTGTATTCTGGTGCGCGTTCCGCGAGCTGGAGTCCCGTTCGGCAGTGTTATTCGTGTTTTTTACCTACATTTTGGGTGTAAAATCACTTTTTTCAGCTAATTTCAATTTTTTTCTTCCACGTAAATTCTAATATCCCCACAGATCGCTGGCCGGCGCCGAGACGCTTCTTTTGACACCTCGCACGTCCGCCTAGCTCAAATAGAAGTTCAGAATTTTTTTTATTGTGTTATTCTGCTAAACGACGAAATCTACCTAAGCGATACAACAAAAACTTCAAGTCGCTAAATCTTCGCATCCCAGTGACGCAATTTCAAGCTTTTTTCAGCGCGATAAATCTTTTTCAGGGTCCGTCTAACTATCCCACTAGTGGGAGTGGACGAAACCACGAAAAATTTTTTTTCGTTATTCACTTTGCCATTTTTTCGTAATTATTTTCTTTAAAAAATTTTTTTTCACATAATGTTCTACTAAATCTACGTTGCTTATAGTTTTAATCGTTACTCACCTGCCTTACCTGTATTCTGGTGCGCGTTCCGCGAGCTGGAGTCCCGTTCGGCAGTGTTATTCGTGTTTTTTACCTACATTTTGGGTGTAAAATCACTTTTTTCAGCTAATTTCAATTTTTTTCTTCCACGTAAATTCTAATATCCCCACAGATCGCTGGCCGGCGCCGAGACGCTTCTTTTGACACCTCGCACGTCCGCCTAGCTCAAATAGAAGTTCAGAATTTTTTTTATTGTGTTATTCTGCTAAACGACGAAATCTACCTAAGCGATACAACAAAAACTTCAAGTCGCTATATCTTCGCATCCCAGTGACGCAATTTCAAGCTTTTTTCAGCGCGATAAATCTTTTTCAGGGTCCGTCTAACTATCCCACTAGTGGGAGTGGACGAAACCACGAAAAATTTTTTTTCGTTATTCACTTTGCCATTTTTTCGTAATTATTTTCTTTAAAAAATTTTTTTTCACATAATGTTCTACTAAATCTACGTTGCTTATAGTTTTAATCGTTACTCACCTGCCTTACCTGTATTCTGGTGCGCGTTCCGCGAGCTGGAGTCCCGTTCGGCAGTGTTATTCGTGTTTTTTACCTACATTTTGGGTGTAAAATCACTTTTTTCAGCTAATTTCAATTTTTTTCTTCCACGTAAATTCTAATATCTCCACAGATCGCTGGCCGGCGCCGAGACGCTTCTTTTGACACCTCGCACGTCCGCCTAGCTCAAATAGAAGTTCAACCCAATCGTGTCTAGGCAGGTAAACTTTTCGATTTTGACCAAAAAATTAGTTTGCGTTTTTTGCTCTTCCAACTACATTTACACCTTCTTCTACCACGACGCCGGGATAGTGGACCGTTTCTGACAGTTTTAGCGCCTCTGAAGGCACATTATTGTTATTCAGGACTCGCACTTTAAACTTTGACGATAACTCTCCTTAAATAAGCTAATGGAAAATGGCATTAGTTCATACACCCCCTCGTTCTGTCATTCCCCCACCCCCGATCAAAGTTCCTCCCCTCCCCGCGGACTCTTCAGAGGCTACCAGCGTGGAATCATGCATCGCCGTCATATGCAGACTCGCTGAATGTATTAAAACCAGCGTAAATGAGAATAAAAGTGTCACGACTACCAATAAAAAGACCATTGCTCTGGCGTCGGATGAAATACGCATAGCGATATCAAAGCTCCCCAACTTCGTCCGTTCTTCTCAAGGTGAACTCGGCCATGAAGGCCAACCACCATCTTACATCGGCGACCTCAAAAACGAGATCATCACGAGTGTAAAGACAGAAGTTCAAGCTATGAAGAACCTCGTCAGAGCTGAAGATGACAATGGGGCACTCAGAAAGGAGATTGCGACTTGCGTGCGAGAGGAGCTGACCAAGCACCTCACTACTATCACGAGTCCACCAGCAGCACCAGCGTCACTAAGTTATGCGCAGGCTGCTAGCGCGCCTGCATCTCGTCGTCCTATAAAAGACATACCACCTAACAGACCCGCCCTCATCGTCTCGGCTAAATGCGACACACAAACACGGCAGGCAGTCGTGGAGTCTTTTAGAAGCAGCGTTAATTTCCGCACCACCACCTATGCGCCTTCAAAAATCCAGTCCGTGTCCAACAACAAACTAAGGGTCGAGTTCGAAACGGAGAAACAGCGCGACGAGATCCTCAAGAAGCTCGAAACTTCCACCCAGCTTACCGCGGAACCGGCAAGGAAACTACAACCCATGCTCATCCTCAAGGGAATTTCAATAGACACGCCCTCGGAGGAGCTAATCGACATCATTCGCGGCCAGAACGAAGAGCTATCGCCTCTCATTGAGAAAAACGATGACCTGCGACTCGCCTTCAAAAGGAACAATAGAAATCCAAACCTATACAACGCCATCCTAATAGCTCACCCCATCGTATGGCGTAAAATAATCGACATAGGACGAGTCTGCGTCGACCACCAACGCGTCCACACAGAAGACTTCTCACCTTTCATACAATGTAAAAAGTGCCTACAATTCGGACACATGAGGTCTAAATGCACTGCGACTCAATCCCCTTGCGCCTACTGCTCCGAAGAAGGCCACAATATTGAAAGCTGCCCGATTCGGGAGAAGAAAGGTACGCCCAAATGTATCAACTGTTGCCAACATAATAGGAAATTCAACACCAACTACGAAGTTGGGCACAAGGCCACCGCTAACAACTGTCCTAGAGTGAAATCACTAAAACTTAAAATTACCAGCCGCACTGACTATGGATAATACACCAATCAAGATAGTTCAGTGCAACATTGATCGCTCTAGGAACAGTTTCCACGAATTCTTAACTTATTTTTATAATGGCCAATACAACATCGCCTTGTTGTCAGAACCTTATATAGGATCTGGCAAGGAGGTCAAACCAATATCGGGCATCGACATCTTTCAAAATTCAAACGGACGCAATGTCAAGGCATGCATCCTTGTCAAACCTGGGTGTGGTGTGGTTTTGGGGGAGTCCGGAATGTCTTCGGCCAACTTATGCGTGATCCAACTCCAAGCCGACCACCAAAAATGGTACCTGGCCTCGGCCTACGTAGAGCCAAGAGACGACACCTCCTGTACGCTTGAAGCTATAGACTGCTTCCTCAAAGCCACATCACAACACAGGTGCATACTGGGGGGAGATTTCAATGGCTGGCACCCTGCGTGGGGCAGTGAAAAATCTAACCCCAGAGGAATCAGCCTTCTGGAACTCGCCTACGCCAATGACATGTACATCTGCAACAACGGAACCACGCCGACTTTCGAAACAGTAACGCACGGGCGCGACCGATCGTCCATCATTGATGTGACGCTAGCGTCTGCCTCCATGTACGACTCGGTACGCGATTGGAAGGTCAACTTGGACTGCTGCACGACGTCGCAGCACAATGCCATCGACTTTAGCATCGCCACCCGCAGACCCACAACGAAAGGAAACAACAGCAATTCCACCTTCGCATTTAACACCAAAGGAGCGGACTGGGCAGACTTTAAAGATGCTGTTATGCGCAGAATGACACTATCGAACGTGCTCGATCAGGATGTTCCCAACCTTGATGTCGACCAGCTGGAGTGCCTCGTCCATCAAATTACCGATCTAATACGGGACAGCTGCAGTGAGACCATGCCTATCAAAGGTCAGAACCATAGGCACAAAGCTCCATGGTGGACCGAGAGCCTCGAAACCCAAAAGAGAGAGATTATAAATCTCCACAGACGCATCCATACCGCGAAACGGCAAGGATTACCTCTCGAAGTCCTTCTGGAGGAGAGCCAAAACAAGAAAGCGATCTACTCGGAAGAACTCAAAAAAGAGTCCACAAAAAACTTCCGCAAGTTCTGCGAACTTCAGCAGAAAGAGAACGTTTGGTCGCTGACCAACCGACTTCTGAAAGAGACTGCGCCCAAAAGACCACCCATCACTCTGAAAGTAGGAGACAAGTTCACCACCGATGGAGAGGAGACAGCCACTGCCCTCCTAAACCACTTTTATCCTGACGACACCTGCGACTACATGCCAATACAGGGACAACTTCGACATCAATACCATAGCCCTACGACTAACACAATAGACGACCATCCGTTCTCGGAAGAAGAGGTGCTCGAGCAACTTAAACAAATAAGCCCCAGTAAAGCCCCTGGCCTCGACAATCTCACCTCCGATATCTGCCTCCAATTCACCGCACATTACCCGCAGCTGATAACCGACATCATGAACAGATGCCTCACCCTACAGTATTTCCCCCGAATATGGAAGGACGCCTATGTCAAGATCATTCCCAAACCGGGAAAGGATGATCAAACAGATCTCAAATCATTCCGCCCCATAGGCCTCATTCCAGTTTTCGGGAAGCTCCTGGAAAAACTTTTTATTAAAAGGGTATCTCACCACGCTGAAGTCGGAAACCAATTAAACCCTCAACAATACGGCTTCCGACAACAAAAGAACACTACCCAAGCCATCCATACTGCTCTAAATCATGTTAACCATGCCAAACAGGACAACAAACTAGCCATAGCAGTATCACTTGACATAAGGGCGGCATTTGACAACGCTTGGTGGCCTGCTCTTTTCCATCGCCTCAAACACATAGGAACGCCACAAAACATCTATGGGCTAATTAAGAACTACGTGCAGGACAGAACCGCCACGTTGGACCACGCGGGAGTCCGAATGCGCAAAACTCTGACAAAGGGCTGCATTCAGGGATCCGCGTGCGGGCCAGTCTTGTGGAACCTGATACTGGATGAGCTCCTGGACATGAAACTACCATCAGGCTGTCATATGCAAGCCTTCGCGGATGACGTCCTGCTGGTGGTTACGGCGGATACACCTGATACAATAGAGCAACTCACTAATAGCATTCTCGCTAACATCAATGAATGGGGCAAACGCGTGAAACTGACGTTTGGCCCAGCAAAAACCCAAGTCATCGCCTTCACACCCAAAGCAAAAACCGCGCAACTCCAAATGGACGGCACCGACTTACCATTTGTGCCAGAAATAAAACTGCTTGGCGTCATTCTAGACGAAAAACTTAGGTTTAATAGCCACCTAAAGTATGTACTGGGCAAAGCCACTCGCATATTTAACAAATTAAGAATGTACACTAGGTGCACATGGGGTGCACATCCGGAAAACGCTCGCACAATCTATTTGCACGTCATAGAACCGATTATTACGTACGCTGCCGGCATATGGGGACATATAGTCAGTAGGAAATGCGTAAAGAAGCAACTCGCCAGTCTTCAGCGGGGATTCGCACTTAAAGCCATCCGTGCCTTCCGGACCGTCTCGACCACTGCTGCCCTGGCACTCGCAGAACTTATGCCTCTCGATTTTAAGATCCAAGAAGTCCACCACGTCGAGACTGTCCGCCTCTCAGGCACTAGCCACCTTCTGCCAGCGGACATCACCCCTGAATGCCCCACGCCTGTACGCGAGCTACTACACCCGGCAGTAAGACTACCTAGATCAGTCACCAGCACCCATAGACACGCTGAAGTCGAAACTGCCCAACAGCAGCACCACATTTACACTGACGGCAGCAAACAGGAAGATGGCGCCGTCGGAGCGGCTTTCGTTTGCTACGATCCGGGAGGAACTGTTGTCACCAAAAAGTTCAAACTTCATAATACCTGCACAGTCTTCCAGGCTGAACTGTTTGCCATCCTGGAAGCTAGCGAATGGGCACACAAAAAGGGACACAAAAACACCACGATCTTCTCGGACTCCCAGTCTGCAATACAGGCGATCGCAGACCGAAGCAACACTCATCCACTTGTCACACAAATACACAAAACCATTTACACTCACACCCACACACGCACGAATACACCACCACACATTATATCCATCAGGTGGGTGAAAGGGCACAGTGGAGTTGCCGGCAACGAGGCAGTAGATGCTGCAGCAAAACTGGCCACTCGACTTCACAAAGCTCCGGACTATAGCAAATACCCGATGTCATATGTCAAACGCGAGTTAAGACAAACTAACCTGGCCAAGTGGCAGGCCAGGTATGCGTCAAGTGAGCAGGGACAACATACCAAATCGATATTTCCAACAATAACAGACATACATAAATACCGAAAATATACCGAACCAAATTTTTACTTAACTCAAATCTTGACTGGCCACGGATTTCATAAAAAATACCTACACCGTTTCAAAATCACTGCAAATGACAATTGTCCCTGCCACGACGGCACGGTGCAAAGCCTCGATCATCTCCTCAGGGATTGCCCCAGATTCGCCATGGATCGCATGCAATATGAGGCAATCTCTGAGAGATCTGGTATCACGGCATATGACATCTGTATGCAAACGCGAAAACCAGAAGTCCTACTTGCATTCACTAAATATGTCACAAAAATTTTAAGCGAACTAAAACACTTCAACGGCACATAGGAAATACAAAATACATATCCATATATTTTAAAAATTAACTATTTATTTAACAATTAATATTATTACCCTCACCGCGACTTAAACTTTCTAAAAAAAAAAAGACAAATCTGTATCAAATAGCAGATATTGTCAAAATAAATAAAACAAACAAACTAAAAAATCTCACACCAAACAAATAAAGCGAATCAAATAAAATGGAAAAAAAAAACCTAACCTAACCTAACCTTTTTTTTTTTTTTTTTTTTTTTTTTTTTTGGTATCGGGTTGGAAAATCCTCATGGAGTCCCTCCGCCCTCGGGGAAGGGCGGAGGGACTCCATGAGGGACTGTCAGACTCGTACTGACTAAAAACCAACCCGTGTTCCTCATGTACCCATGTGTCGGAGGGCGGGTATCGCCGAAGCATTCGTCACTACCCCCCGACGGGTATTGGCCCGCCAGATGGTCAGGCGGGCCCCGTCACCCACTGCGGCCGTCACCCCGGCCGCAGGACTCCTCCACTATGAGGCGCGCGCGGAACACGACGCCGCCGCCTCTAGGCCTGCTGCTGGTCGGACGACAAGACGCCCCGAGTCTGCCGTCCGCAGGCCGCGCCCTACGGTGGCCGGAAGTCAGCCACCCTACGACGCCCAGTGCGTCTGCTGCGGGAGGGGAGAGAGGAGGCAGCCTCTCTCTCCCTTTCCGCCGCCTCCTTTGCGAGCATCACGGCCTCGCAAAAGGTGGCGACGGCACTCCACCCTGACTCGCTCCCGACCATGGTAGACACAACAGCCGGAAGCGAGAGATTTCCCGCAGCACCTACGGCCGCGACCAAGTCACGGCGCTGCTCGGCCCAAGCTGGGCACTCCGCCAATGTATGCAGCGCCGTATCGACGCGGCAATCACCACAATGGTGGCACTGGGACGTCGGCTCCCGGCCTATGCGACACAGGTACTTCCCGAAACACCCATGTCCGGTAAGCACCTGCGTCAGCCGGAAGCCGAGGGCGCCGTGGCTCCTATTGAGCCACTCCTCCAGTACTGGCCTTACCGCCGCTACAGCGGCGTGCCCCGCCGTGGGTTGCGCTAAGCGCGTCTGCCACTCCGCCACTAAGACCTGGCGGAGCTCTGCCCTGCGTGCCTCAACCTGTCGAGGCACCAGGCGCTCGCCCCGCTCGACCGCCTCCGCGCGCCACCAATAGAGCGACGCGAGGAGCTTTGCGTCTAGGTCCCAGGGCGGGGATCCGGCTAGGAGGCTCGCTGCCTCAAAGGAGATCGTACGGTATCCCCTTATGATCCTGACGGCCATCGCGCGCTGCGGCCTTCGCAGCGCGGCGACGTTGCGGGCCGTCAGGGCGTCCGCCCATACTGGCACGGCGTATAGCGCCATCGACCGTACGACCCCCATGTAGAGCCTCCGGCAGGAGGAGCTGGGCCCCCCCAGGTTGGGCAGCAAGCGCGAGAGCGCAGAAGCGGCGCCCAACAACCGGGGGGCGAGCCGTGTAAAGTGCGGCCCGAAGCTCCACCGACTGTCGAGGACGAGTCCAAGGTACTTCATCGTCGACTCGACAGCGATGGAGACTCCTCCTACTATGATGCTGGACCCCGGAGGCGGCTTCATCCTCGGCCCATGAAAACACAAGGCCTCGGACTTGTGCAATGCCACCTCTAAGCCCAGCCGCCGGATCCTACCCACGACGTGCGCGACACCAGCAGTCGCGCGTATGGCCGCCTGCCGGTACGACTTCCCACGCGCTGTAACTAGCGTATCGTCGGCGTAACATATGACGCCGACGCCGTGGAGAAGCGTACCGCGCAGAGCCCAGTCGTACCCTACGTTCCACAGGAGCGGCCCCAACACCGAACCCTGCGGAACGCCGCACGACGTCTCTCGCCGACCCCATCCTTCTCGACCCGGGTACACCACCGATCTTTCCGACAAATAGGCCCCGACAATGCGTTGGAGGTAGCGCGGCACCCCGTGGTACCGGAGTGCCTCTCGGATGGTACTCCAGGGCAAGGTGTTGAAAGCGTTGGCGATGTCGAGCGACACCGCCAAGACCACCTCACCCCGGGCGACTGCCTCCTCCGCGAGGACCCTCACGCGCATGATCGCATCCACCGTGGAGCGCCCCTGGCGGAAACCAAATTGGTTGTCCGCCAAATCCGGCCCCTCCCTGGTCATGTGCCGGACGAGGCGACTGGCGATGATTCGCTCAAAGATCTTACACACCTCGTCCAGCAACACGATTGGCCTGTACGCAGATGGCGAGTCTGCGGGGCGCCCCTCCTTCTTGAGCAGGACCAGTTTTCTGGTCTTCCACGGGCTTGGAAACTGGCCCCGCTCCAAGCATGCGCTTAAGAGCCCCGCTAGTCGGGGCCCGAGAGCCTTCATGGCCAGGACCCATGCACGGCCTGGAATGCCGTCGGGCCCTGGGGCGGTGTTCCTGATGCGAGCCACCGCCACTCTCAACTCTACCCGGGTCACTTCGGGCACGTCGTCGTCAATGTCGTCTTCCGCGTCGGGCACATTGCGAGGCGGAACCATAGCCGGTGGTGTGTGCTCCAGTCTCGACGGAAACAACGCACACACCACCTCCTCCAGCAGCTGTGGCTGGAGACTCCGGGACAATGGGGGAGCCCATTGGCGCAACTTGCCCCGTACCATAAGGTAGGGGCGTCCCCAAACCTAACCTAACCTTTTTTTTTTTTTTTTTTTTTTTTTTTTTTTTTTTTTTTTTTTTTTTTTTGCGCTGGGAAAAAATGCATTACGCATACCCTCCCATCGGGGGATGGGGGGCTATGTGGGACTCCCCGGTCTGACCGGTATACCCACTAAAACAACCCAGCGACACTCCCGCTTCGTCCGAATGGCGGGGGACTGGGAAACAGGCGTAGCCTTAACGTCCAGTCCTCCGCCGACGATTGCCCTTCATGGCGGGCCCCTCACGGGGGCCCGGGAATGACCGACGAAGGTGGTGATGGGTGGTGCAATGCGGGAGAAGGCACCCCCGTGCATGTCGCCCGCCCATCGCCACCATGAGGAAAGGAAGGCTGGCGCGAGTCCCACGCGGCGGCCACGTATCCCGGTCCCCTCTCTAAGAGCGAGAGGGGAGGGGAGTCCGTGGAAGACCGCGACACCAACGCCAGCAGGCCGTCCCGGTCGCCCAGCCAACGGCCAGGGATCAAGTAAGGGTATGCGATGTTCGACCCTATCCATCAGTCGGACATCGCACCCCCCTCCGCAGCCACCGCAGAAATAGCGGTGGTGTAGGCAGCGGCAGCAAACCCGGTCGGCGCCTGCGCTTTGCCCCGCTTAGGGGGAGGATTGCAGTTCCTCCCCTTCATGACGTGCCCTGCCGGGCAGCCACTGGCGGCACACACCGCGCAGTGCGGCGTGGCGGCCTCGCAGGAGGCGGCTTTGTGGCCGTCCCTGCCGCAGCGGTAGCAGGCGTCCGACCTGTCCACTGTGGACGGACACACAGGCCGGGTGTGTCCGATGCCGAAGCACCGGAAACACCGCAGAGGCTGGTCCTCGAGAGCTCGGACTGCTCCCGAGCTGAGCCCGACCGTGAGCCGTCCCTTGGCAAGGACGGCCTTGGCAGCGGCGATTGGGCAATCGAGGCGCATGGTGCCCATGCCACCGCGGCCGGGCCTTATGTCCCGGCCCTGGACTGCCGCAACGCCACAGCCCCCTACCGCGGCGACCGCCGCCACCACCTCCTCCTTGGTGACGGAGTCGTCCAGGTCCGCCACCTCTATGGCCGCCGACTTGACCGGTCGTGCCACCTTGGCCGAATCGGCAATGACCTCCTGCAGCTTGGCCGCAAAGAGGTCCGCATGGGCACTCCCCTCCGCCCCCGGGAACTCGAAGATTCGAGCCCCGGCTTGGGTCCGCCGGCAGGACACACTGCCGATCCCCAGTTGGGTGGGATCGGCGTTTGCACGCGCCCGCACCAAAATTGACGCGTACGTCTCCCCGCGGTCCGCAGCCTCCACGGTGAGCGTCACCACGACGGCTGCGGTTTTTGGGGGGACTAGCCGAGCCTTTTGCCTCCCTTTCCCCGTCCCCTTTCCCTTGCCGGTCGTCTGCGACTGGCTGGGAGCGGTGGTGGCGGCGGGGACGACGGGGACGGCCGTCGCCGACTTTTTGCCCTTGCCCCTCCCCTTGCGGACCACTTCCGTCCACTCGTTGGACGGGGTCGTTGAGGGGAGGAGAAGGGCGTCGTCCGCGTGGGAGCAGGACGGGCCCGGCTCACGCTGCCTCGCGTCTGCCGCAAGGGCTGGTCGGAGGCGCTTCTCCGGCAGGAGCCGGTCCTCGATTCCTGCTAGGCAGGCTCTTGTGAAGGCCCTCTCCTCCATTATGACCTTGCGGAGGATATCCTCAAGGTTGGAGGCGGGGCCCTCTGCCGCAGGGCTCGACTGGGCCTGTTGTGGCCGGGCCGTGGCTTCAGCCAGTTTCTGATGAAGCTGGCTGACCTCCGACTGCAGGCGATCCACCCTCGCCTGCAGTTGCCGCGTCTCGTCGCTGGAGCTGCGCTGGACCAGCTCCGCAACGACGCCGCGCATGCTCGCGGCCCTACACTTCAGGGCCTTCTGTAAGGTCCCCTTTATGTTGGAGGACTTCGAGGCAACCTCCGCGATCTCCCTCTCGTCCTCCTCCGCCATCTTCTCCAGCTCGGCCAGGGAGTGGTCCGCGTATACGACGCGGGACGCACCGTACCCGGACTTGGCCCGGGCGACGTGCGCCCGCTTCTCCGCGGCAGCGACCCGCTCCTCCAGCTCTTGCTGGAGCTGAGCCCGCCGAGCCAGGTCCAACTGGCGTTGGGCGTCCGCGAGCCCAACGACATGGGTCTCCGCGGCCACCGTCGGCTTTTTAGCCTTCGCCGACCGCGTCGACCCCGAGGCCGAGGAGCCCCCGGACCCACCGCTCCGGTGAGTACGCTTCCGCGAACGAGTGTC